>OZ024918.1:53400321-53410321 GCA_964017125.1 Flabesymbios commensalis | reverse complement strand
GTTTTTTTAAGTAGTGGTCTTACATGAGCTTCTTTGAAATTTTAAGGAAATGTACTAGTTTCCATTGAAATGTTATTTATGTCAGTGATGGTAGTTATTAATATGTCAAGACAATTTTTTCAACACGCTTGTAGAAATGGGGTCCAGATCACATGATTTTGACGATGAACTCAAAATAAGCTTTTTAATTTCATCTTCTGACGCACGTTCAAAAACGTTCATTTTGGATCTAATTTCTGTTTTTTTGCACTTGTGGAATATTCTGTGGTTTATCTGGAAGCTTGGAATGGATAATTTCAATTTTATCCACAAAGTACCTAGAGAAATGATCACAAAGTGATTTTACTGATGTGAATTCTGGCAGAGCAGGAGGTGAAATTCTATGCAGAATGTTATTTATTGAGTTCCATAGGCGACGGGGATTGTCCGAATTTTCTGAAATAACATCAGCTAAATATTTTTATTTAGCTTTTGTCATCATTCTATTACACAGGTGGCATTGATGTTTGTAACGAGAACGATCTAGATGTGTGCAATATCTGCGCCATGCTCGTTCGAGATTGTGGCGAAGGGTTTTAGCCTTCATTATTTCCGGAGTCATCCATGGAGTTTGTGTTTTCTGTTGAAAAAGTGCCGAGAAATCTTTCTCTGGTTTCCTCATTAGATCCAAATTGAGAATATCTGAATGAAACGATTCATAATAAATTTTATTTATTTTTCGAAACGATATTTTTTCTTTGTTCCATTTCGTCTTACAACAGTCAGTTTCTGATATGAACGCAAGATGATCCGAGATACCTGCTGTCGAAAAAAACTGATTTGAACTATGCCCTACTCTTATTTCGAATGTATTCAAGGGTTCTTTATAGTAAACAGTAGCATAAGCAGCACTGTATACACTACAGACCTTTGAACAGTTTGGAGCACTGTATCTGCACAACCACGATGACAAATATCCGGCCCGACCGGGATTTGAGCCTGGTACCTCCAGGCTACAAGCCCCGTGCAGTCGATACGAATGAGCCATCGGGGCCGGCCTCCATGGCTTATGCATAAATTGAACCCTATAGCCATGTTAGTCGGAACCCCCATGGAAGATTTAAAGGTCAAATCATAGGCACTCCACACCCACCCCTCCTTCCGTACAATATAGCGCAATTTTTTTCTATAATTATATCCACACACTTACAATAATTTCCTGTTAACCATAAATAGGCCCTTTCAGAATTTCAGTATGTACATATTATGTAGGATCACGGTAGAATTGATAAAATATGCATGTTACTAAACATAACGAATTACATACGTTTTCAAATATAATTTTAAATTAAAAAAAGTCGATTGTTATTGCTCTTTATAGAAATCTCTTTTATATTAACTGAAAAATTGTATTTGTGTGTAATAAGACCGTAAAATGGTCAATTCTCGTTGTAACGGCTGACCTAGTGACTACCTAGTGACTACTACATGTATAGGACCGGCCCTCAACATGTTAAGGGCCGATACGGCGAAGGTTCGCGACACACGTCACATGACAATGGATGAAAATACACCTCTAGATTTCACTAACCCAGAGCGAGAATCAACTAACCCTTTATTATTTATGGAAATCCATTATTTATTATCACACATTTTTCGAAAAATCTCACCAGCCCTTATAACCTTCCACTCGCCCTAGGCTACCGTTTTGTTTTAATTTTTTTACAGGTTTGCTCGATTAAACATGGGAGCCAACAGCATGAACAGTGTAGGTCCATTTTGCAGACGCGTGTAATTAGAAATTTTAATCTGATAATCTAAATTTAAACTTCTTCAGGTTTCAGAGTGTGAACTCATGTGATTCATATGTTTCAGGTGGAGATTGACAATGGCAGATATCAGGGACTTGATTGTATCCGCTGTCATGGTGACGATTGTCATGTGTGCTCTGTTACCCTCCGCGTTGTCACGGGAGCTGAGTAAGTTATCTCGCGGATACTACCCCCCCCCCCCCCCCATACCAAGAAAAGTAGAGACAATAAACCTTTTCCTGATAACTTATCGAATTTAAATTTTCACTCATCTGAAGTTACTTCAAGCGGGAGAAAATTACCCATAATTATTTGTTTAATAACAGATGAAACATTTGCAAATCTTGATGTTCAAACACACATTTCGCTCCCAATAACAGTGATTTCAACAGCTATATATAACAGATTGAAACGACGTGGTACAAAAGTGATGAATAAAACACTTAAAAATCATTGTAGTCGACATCATCTGATAACATTATGTTAAGTAACCCTTTACTTTTTGGAGTTAGCTGATCTAAATATTCACCCTTTCAATTTGAATTTGAATTTGAATTTACCATTGTCATCGTCATCCACTACAAGCCGCGAATTGCTGTCGCAATTATCGACTTGAAGTGGGCGAAGATGACTTGAAGTGGGTGAAAAATGAAAACAATATATTGTTATTATTCAAATAGTTCCACGAAAGATACAGAATGATGCTTTGATGCATCGTGAGGGTTTAAATAATTTAAAGTTGTATCTCGCTACCGCGAACCACAACTTCAAGTGGGTTTAAATTATTCATATGTTTTAAATTCGAGACCAAAAATTAGCAAATATTGGCGTTTAAAACGCTTATTTCGTTTGAAATACCCGTGATTTGATCGGATAATAAATGGATTAAAAACGACTATAGTCGCGCTTAGCGGTTTAACAAAATGAAATAAAATGAATCGGGCTTTAGGCCACCTTTGTGCACATATAGGCTAAACTGGGCCAAGAGAACCTCCTGAGGATGGTGAGATGATTGGGATGACACTGTCCTCCAGACACAGGATTCGAAATTCGAGCCCTGGCGGTCTGAGGCCGAGCACGCTACCTCTCAGTCACGGAGGCTCCCCACAATACTGACTTTCACACGTGGATGGGGAAGAAACATTTTTTGTTTCTTTCACAGTGTAAAACCAGAAGGCAGTATCTGTTTACTTCACAAGTAAGCAGAAACTGCCTTTGGCCTTTACAGAGACGTACGGTTGACTCTTGTTTTTCAGCCAGAAGGCAATTTCTGCTTACTTTACAAGTAGACATATACTGCCTTTTGCCTTTGCAATGATGTAGGGTTGACTGCTTGTGTTTCAGCCAAAAGGCAGTATCCGCTCACTTTACAAGTGGGCATATACTGCCTTTTGCCTTTGCAATGATGTAGGGTTGACTGCTTGTGTTTCAGCCAAAAGGCAGTATCCGCTCACTTTACAAGTAGGCATATACTGCCTTTTGCCTTTGCAATGATGTGGGGTTGACTGCTCGTGTTTCAGCCAAAAGGCAGTATCCGCTCACTTTACAAGTAGGCATATACTGCCTTTTGCCTTTGCAATGATGTAGGGTTGACTGCTTGTGTTTCAGCCAAAAGGCAGTATCCGCTCACTTTACAAGTAGGCATATACTGCCTTTTGCCTTTGCAATGATGTGGGGTTGACTGCTCGTGTTTCAGCCAAAAGGCAGTATCCGCTCACTTTACAAGTAGGCATATACTGCCTTTTGCCTTTGCAATGATGTGGGTTTGACTGCTCGTGTTTCAGCCAAAAGGCAGTTTCTGCTTACTTTACAAGTAAGCAGATACTGCCTTTTGCCCTTGCTCAGGGGCGGATCCAGGTGATTATCCGACCGGGTTCCAACAATAGGCTCTTAATTCATCTCCATTCTCACAATTAAATAGTATAGATCGAATTTCACTGAGCATGTCGTCGTAGTCTTACGTTGCCAAAACAAATGATAAGTATAGACAATACTGTGTAGATCTGAACACAACAGTGCTTATTTTCTAGGAATAAATTGGGAGTCACTACAATTGGCATCCATTATGCTTCTGTCACCAATATCCTCATTTAATATGCATTACTTCAGTGTTTGTAACTATACGTCTTTGTGAAATGACATGGGTGATTTTTTATATCGTTGAACCTGTTGGGAACATTTGCATAGTTTTAAATTCTTCTTTCATTAAAAAATAGCGAAAGTCCTTGGAATGGAAATGTGTAACCCAAAACTATTTCACATAGGCCATGCCAAACGTAAATTTTATAAAAAACATTCTACAGTAGAACCTGTACATACCGGAATACCTTGGGAACAAAGTTTTATTCAGGTTCGGACAGATTCTGGTTTGGACAGGGTTTCGTTTTCGGAGAGGAACAAGCAACGATGACTTGACTTGTACAATTGAGATGAGGGTTATAATTCAGGGTGCGTCGTTGGTAGATTTACAAATGATACGTGGATGTATGCAAATAAATTGATATATTAAAAGAAACATTTCGTTAAAAAAAGTTGTATTACAATAAAATAATAAGCATATAGTAATCATACTGATCTATCTGCCTCCATTGCGGTTTTTAAATTTAAAATAACAGTACACTTTTGGAATATTAAGTCACATATTGCACACGCGGAGCGCATTTGTCATTTTATAAACATCTTCCGTCAGACATTTCAAACACGGAGCATATTTGTTAACGGCGGCATCAGCCCATTTACATAACAGTTAATCTTATTGCAGCAGTTTTATGTTTTTGACTGTTTTATTTTTGCTGACGACAACACTCGTTTTTTGGTAGCTTTTATATAGTTTGTGGCGCGTATGACGATGGATTTTAACGCTCCAATACTGTAATACAAGCAATGCATGACAAAGAATTCAAAATTATGTAGGAATAAGCTAGCGATGAAAGAATAAATCAAGTATTGGTATATTTTACCTACCAGTATAGTTAATATTTATTGGGTCATTAAGTATCACAAAACAGAATAAATTTATCCAAAAACACAGTCTTGTTTTTGTGAGAATTACTTATGTTTAATGCACTGATAATTATGTTTATGACTCGTTACGAGCTTAAATATTTTATTGGTCAATGATTCTGTTATAATATAACCAATTATTTTATAAATCCATTATGTTGTTAAAATACCATACCAATCTCAACGTAAAGGTTTTTCTAATGCTCAAACGATGTTACCAATACTAACTTCGCACCTTTCCTATTGCGTAACAAGCACGATGTTACGTCACCTTGCCGCCCCCTGTTTAACCCTTAGTGCACCACATGCGATTTTTTTAAAAAAATGATTCCGGTTTGGACAGTGTAATTACAATAAAATGTATGCATTTGGGGGGAATAATGAGTCCGGTATTCGGTGTAGACAGGTTCCGGTATGGAGAGGGTTAAATAGTACATTTTTGAGTGTAATTAATTCGGGACCAAATAATTACTACGGTATAGACAGGATTCCGGTTTGTACAGGGTCCGGTATGTACAGGTTGCACTGTATTTTAGATAACTATTTCTTTTGGTAATCTATTTAAAAAAAACAGTGCACTTTAAAAGAAGTGCGATACAACTAATGTCATGCACGTCAAGCATGCCCCTATATAAATATAACATTCTATAGCTCTATTATAATTGTCGCGATATTGCCAAAACGCGCATAGAAGCGATGTAAATCAATATGTTTTAACAACACCTACTCTCAGTCGTTGTAATTAGGACGTCATATCAGCTGCTGTACATCGATGGTGCATGGATCCTAGTTATAACTGACATTCTTTTAAATTTAGCGGTGTTTATTGAATTATATTATAATTTATATTGCCTACCAAAAGGATGTGATTTTGTAAACTGCCTTCAAAATACTACATTTTCCTATGGGACAAGAGTCGGTGCTATGTAATACAGGCTCGCCTTGAATTGGTCAACTGTTTGCACATTATCCACGAAATGTGACTGTGAGCTGTGATTAATTAGCTTAGATAACCCCCTTCGCCTCTCTTAGCCCCACAGTTTATATTTTCTGATGATTAAAAGAAACGTGCTGCCTAATTTACCAACAATGAAAGATATGCTGTAACTAAATCACCCTCTGGTTGTTGTTTTTTAGCAATTATAACAAACAAACAAACAAACAAACAAACAAACAAACAAACAAACAAACAAACAAACAAACAAACAAACAAACAAACAAACAAACAAACAAACAAACAAACAAACAAACAAACAAACAAACAAACAAACAAACAAACAAACAAACAAACAAACAAACAAACAAACAAACAAACAAACAAACAAACAAACAAACAAACAAACAAACAAACAAACAAACAAACAAACAAACAAACAAACAAACAAACAAACAAACAAACAAACAAACAAACAAACAAACAAACAAACAAACAAACAAACAAACAAACAAACAAACAAACAAACAAACAAACAAACAAACAAACAAACAAACAAACAAACAAACAAACAAACAAACAAACAACAAACAAACAAACAAACAAACAAACAAACAAACAAAAAAACAAACAAATAAACAAACAAACAAACAAACAAACAAACAAACAAACAAACAAACAAATGCTAAATTATCTACCATTTTTTTGTTTGGAACCCTGTTAACTGATCAATTTGAAAATGCTGACATGGTCCCGGATCCGTTTGGACTCGGTCTAAATCCGCCCCTGGGGCCGTATTCTCGTACAAGTTTCAATATAGCGTAGGCCTCGGATTGAGCGAGATGGACATCTCGACCAATCCGAAGCCTACGATATATCGTAACTTGTACGAGAATACGGGCATTGTTGCTGTAGGGTTGACTACTTGTGTTTCAGCAGATGACATGGATCGGCTGCAGAGGCTGCGGCGGGTGATTGGAGGGGAGGAGGTGATGGAGGGTGAGTGGCCGTGGCTCGCCTCACTCCAGGGAAAGATACCCACCAGGTTCCTGTGGGGAATCCCCATCAGCTACAGGAAGTTCTACTGTGGCGCCTCCCTCATAGACGAGCAATGGGTGCTGACGGCCGCTCACTGCTTTCTGGAGAACGACATAGACCCGTAAGGGGGCTACCATTCAATATCCAGGGGGGGGGGGGGGTAGGGGTGGAGTATAAATAAATAAATAAATAAATTTGAAATCGGGTAAATTCTGAATAAAATAAAACATATATTACAAGAACTATGTAAACATGGGATGACATTTGACATTTTCAGCGCGCCACCGAGCCGGGTTGAAATAAATAATTTTTCCACGACAAATACACCCTCCCCCCCATGGAGATTGAATGGTGGTCCCCTAATATATCAACTGTCAAATATCAAGCTATGTGTAAACAATAAATTGTTCGACGAGCATAAAATGCAATAATTAAACTTGTCAACTTTTTTCTGAAGCATTGCCATAATTATTATTTTCATTTTATGTGTGGTACTCGATTTCTCAGGTTTATCACAAATTAGAATTATCTTACTTAAATTTGTACCCATTTAAAATTGTGTCTAGCTATCGCAACCCACAAGTTCAAATGGATGAAAATTACTCATATTTACTCATACACCAAAGGATTATTGCAATTTGAAGTCATAGTAGACATCTTAGTTAACTCTTTCTGCTTCATTAGAATACCTATGTTTTGGGTCTACGGCCATTACACATTTTTTAATTGCGTTCATTGCGAGGACCGTCTTTAGATGTCAGAATCTGACGTCTAAAGTCGGTCTCGCACCGAAAGGGTTCAAGTATGGTTTGTCCGAAGTTTTCCGTTTGAACAACACTTTATACTCTCCTGGCGTATATTTCTATATATTACTTTTATTTCTCAGATCTCTATCTTTGACACCAAAGTACTGGCATGTTCGTCTGGGAGACACAGAGCTGGATGTGAGTATATTTACACCTATTAAAAGTGTCACCCTATTTATATTCTATTGAGCCAAACTCCACCCCCCACCCCACCCCCAGTGGGAGCTTCTATGCGTTTGATCTTGTTAAACTTGTATCTTGTTTTCCGCAATCAGGTGAATGACTGGCCATAATTTATTAGCGCTGTCATGTGTATAGTGCCCATAGAACAATTTCATTTGCAAAGGCTGAGTATTTGCTGACGATTTTTTATATTTCGCTATATCTCAGTATTGCCACACCAACCGACATGACGGACATCTTGTCGCCTCGCCATGCCTCGCCATCCGTGACAGCACACAGCGGCGGGGCACTCAATGCTACATTCTATGTAGCCATAAGTTAAGTTTCTGTATAATAACATCAAATTTAGTCGGCGGCACGTTTTGAAACGAAATGTGTAACAGCGGTGAGGGTCCCGATGCTACATTATACACAGATGTGCAACCACAGTACATTTCCAGTATTATACACTGCTGCCGGGCCTCACATGTTTGACAGCACATCCTTTTCTAGTTTTCACTTATTCGAAGCCGTGAATCTTGACCCTTAACCCAGATTTTTTTGGTAAAATCCATGGTGAACAAAGTGTTTTTGTTGAAACCATCATAAATGTCTTAGTCAGCTCTTTCCGGTTCATTTGAATACCTATGTTGTGGGTCTACGGCCTTTAGAAATAATTTTACTTTCACAGTGCGGGGATCGACTTTAGACGTCAGAATCTGACGTCAGACGTCAGATTCTGACGTCTAAAGTCAATCCCCGCACTATGAGGGTAAAGCGTGACATATACATAATATAAAGACTCTCTCTGTGAACATTTTTTCATAAGCAAAAATAATGATACTCGTTTTAATATAAAATATAATAGCTACACGTAATATGATACTTAGTTTGAGGCTACAATAAAATAATACATTATACAGTCTATGACACAATTATCTGGATCGCAAGGTTTTCGTCGATTTCTCAGTCAATTCTGAACCGATTTCCTAGAAATTTTGCACAGGATATTTGCAAGTCATGTCCTAGCACCAGTAAAAAATTTGCAAATTTATATTTAATATTTCAAAAGTTAGCCCATTTGACATGTAATAAAATTCCAGAATTAGCTTAATGGGCTTATAGAGGAACGTCATATTTTCAATTTACTACATGTCAAATGATCTAACTTTTGCAATTCTGCATATAACTTTACGAAATTTTTACCGATGTTAGGACATGACTGGAAAATGTCTTGTGCAAAATTTCAAGGAAATCGGTTCAGAATTGACGGAGAAATCGACGAAAAGTATGCGCTCCAGATAATTGTGTCATAGAGTATAGTGTTAATGCCACGGGCTAAGCACACTGATTAAACACAGTCGCTCCCGTAAGGGTTAAAGAACCATTGAAGTAGTTCGATGATCAGGGTAGGCCTATAGTTCCGGCATCGGGTTTTCTTTTGTCGCTAAATTGCCACAATGTTGAGAAAGTGACGTAAATTCACTCACTCAATACCGTTGAACAACTGTTTTGAAGTTACCCTGTCTCTCCGTTTTTTCAGGACCAGTAAGTTTCCAATGAACCCGCGATCAAATTAGCATGGCATTGATTACACAGAGCACTGTGCACTGCCTGTTCTAGGGTGAGCAGTGTAGGCATTAATCAGCTTATGGTAAAGATAACGATAACGTTGCCATTTTCAGCAGGCGTAAACTTTTGATCGTATTAGAACTACTACATTTAAAAATGGAGGTCACTGTGTCAGAGCCTCGCGGTGTCATCAGGGTAGTTCTTCTTATGTGTCCTTTCATTTTGTTCAGCTTGAGATCAGTTAATAACCCTGAAAGTGCTAAATGAAAAAAAATAAACTCTCACGCACTTGAAATTGTGTCTCCCAGTATAACATACAAAATACATCCACGTGGGGTTTGTTCGAACAAGAACAAATAAAATGGGGCTATTCTGACTGTTCAGATTAACCCCACAAAATATCTGTTACATCCAACACTGTTTAGACACAACCTATCACATGCTCGAACCAACCCGAGTGCGAGGTTTGTTCGAACACTGAAAAATCTAGATTTAACATGTTTATCCGATACTACTTTGTTCATCATACAAAACATTTATTCATTTATTCGTTTCTTTATTCACTCTTTCATTCATTAATTTATTCATTCATTCATTCATTCATTGATTCATTGATGCATTCATTCATTCATTCATTCATTCATTCATTCATTCATTCATTCATTCATTCATTCATTCATTCATTCATTCATTCA